>CM039449.1:34744411-34760570 GCA_022388445.1 Zophobas atratus
GAGACTAATAATTGCCACACTTTATTAACGATTCAAACAAAGAGTTTACATTATGTTAAATTATATCATGATCTAAGTGATAGGTTACTTCAAAAAATCAATTTAATTTACTTTGAGAGCTTAGAATACCGCGAACTGGTTACCCCAATAAAACACATAATAAATAAACACAAAAATATCCAATCATCATTGCGAGGAAAAAGCGTTTCGGTGATGTAAATTTTAAACGTTGCGAGGAAAAAGCGTCTCGGTGATGTAATCAATCTTTAGCGTTGCGAGGACTTGCCTCAGTGATGTTATCAATCTCTAACGTTGCGAGGGCATGCCCCGGTGATGTAATCAGTATAACAATGATAACCGCCTAAGGGAAGAAATTATTTTAACCCCCCGTCAGTTCGCGGTATGAATTAGTTAGTTTAATTGCCGTAAATGAAATATTAGCAATCTTGTGTGAAGAAGTAAGAAGTGTTATAATATAAAACTTACGTATATGCATCCAGAAACCTATTCGTAATCAAACAACAAAGGTGTTATCCTGACTAAGTGAATTTCATGAAATCTTCTAGCAAGTGGTTCATTTAAATAATCCTGATTGTTAAACTGTATTAACACTAGCTGACGGTTAAGAAAAACTAACTTGATTGGTGAATTTACAAAGAATAAAACAAATTTACAGCACGTGTTCCGCGTTGAAAGATCGCATGTTTTTTCGATTAAAAGCCACAAAAATTAGCTACACGATTGGGGGAAAACTGTGTTGTCATAGGAGTTACGATTGATTGTTGTTAAACAAAGGCTTCCTCTCTTTTATTAACTACCAATTCAACTAAACTAAGCAAAAATACCTTACCACGTGATTACACTCACAAAAACACATCCAGACTGACACTTCGGCATGCTGCCCTCTGTCTACTAACCAACCTTCCAACTAAAATCCCCTAGCCTACTAACTGTCCAACTATCCAACAAGCGTTACCGTGCACCTGGTTGCCTATGTTGAACGATTTGTGATTTGAATTTTTTTTTCAAATTCAAATTATTCAAATGTGATTTCGCGCCGCTGTTAATTAAATTCAGCGCGAAAATTTTGATTCAAATTCGGTTACCACAATGTTTTCATTTATTTAGGTATATTTCAAAATACTATAACCACAGCTAGTTGATTTGCCAGCTACAGTTAGTAAACTGTGACCACATCAAACAAAATCGTCCTTTTCGGAAATTTTATTGGTTTTACCCCAGTCAGATATGGTGTTTTCTTATTTTGCGTTTTTATCTAGAAATGTTAACAACGATAGTTTCTGCTTTAAACCGTTGATAAAAAAAACTAATCTAAAGTTATCAAATAGGATGAATCAATAATACCACATCTCTTAAAGTGGTTATTCTTTGTAAAATACTTGTCAAAATTTGCAACAAAATTGTCACTGTCATTTTCAATTGTCAGACAGTCTTTAAATTTTTAAAAACGGGCTGTTGCCGCCTCAAACACTGTACTAGAAGCATTGCAAATTTAAACCATGAAACCTTCATCGTCACCATGCAATGCTTGTTTAAATCCCAGACTGTCGATAATCTCAGTTTTATGTCGAATTTGTTACGACAACGATAAAGACGAAGCGTTAATAGCTCCATGCCACTGCAAGGTTTTACTATTGTATTTTTACATACTTCTCTAGGCAGAAAATAATTTTCAGGGTACCGTAGCTTTTGTTCATCGCAGCTGCCTGGAACGCTGGTTGGCCGAATCTAATACAACCATGTGTGAGCTCTGCCACGTAGTATTCAGAACGGAGCGTTCACCTAAGTATACATCCAGGCAATCTATATGGAGGTGGTTGAAAAGCCATCCTCCCGGTGGTATTGGAAGAGGTGTGCGAAGCGATATTATAGCGTGTACTGTGATAACCCCAGTGGCTATCATAATTACGTACGTTTGTCTCTTCTCATCTGACTACTATAATCAGAAAAAGTTTATCATGGTCCCTGCAGCTCGCTGGACGTCGGTTTCACTACTTATAATGATAGGAATTATGTTGATCGGATACTATTTATGGGTCTATTCAGTCATTAGGTTGCATTCAAGACTGTGGTATAATTGGTGGCAGAGGGAGTGTGTCGTAAGATATATACCTCCGAGTGCAGCGCACATTTGTTGTCATAATGCCACTGAGATCGAGAATCCAGTTAATACACCAGTATCGACAACAGTGTCTACGGCAGTTTCTACACCCCTATCGATAGAAATTCCTATTTTTGAAGACGAATATGACGATGTAAGAAGTAGACAAGATGCAGAGACAGAGGTTGAAGAGGGGAATTTTGGTCTTGTGGACGAAACCAATGTGACTGAAGAAGCAATTATGGTTGAACAAGTGCTTATCTCGGAAGAAGCGATTGCCACTAACGTTGTTAGGCACGAACAAGTTGTTATTGTCGAAATGCCCGAAAATGAGGACATTGGCGAAGGAGATAAATCTGCGCAATACGAAAATAAATCAACCAGTGCATAGATGTCGTAATTTTATTTATCTTTTACTGTCTGCTTCTTTACAAGGACAGGACTAATGCGGGTAACTTTCAAGTTGTCAATAGGCTCGCATTTAGGTTAGGTTACAATTTAAGTAACTACGTCTGAATTAACGCTATGTGCATTGACAATTATTGTTCGCTGAATTTTTTTTCCACAAAACTGAGTTTGTAAAGCGATGATCTTTGCAATTTATATCTAATGTACCGTATTGGATATGGGTGAATTTGAAGGAAAAAGTAACCCTTTTTTGCACAGTACAGTTAGCCACGTGAAAGTTAACTCGTGAATCAATCGATTCAAGTTTTGCTTACAAATTTTGTTTTTGCTCTTTCAATTCCTGTTCCAATTCTCCGGTTTCCTTGAGGTCTATTGTGTCTAAATCCAGGTATGATGGATTAACATTGGAGATCTCCTTCGACTTGAAACACAAATAACAACGAAAAATTTAAGGGTGGAAGGGTTAAAATGTTGTGGCTCAGTTGAACAAGACTATACATCCAGAGAGTGAAGGAATCCAGTCGTATCTCACATTCTGATGGCGATTCTAATAAATAAGACCCAAAAATGGGTATTCTATTTATTAGTTTTGGCAGTCTACGGATGTTACTAGTTCTTTGGATACTTAATTTTTGTGATCTGAATCTGCTCAAGACGAATTTTGAACGGTTGACACGAGGCTGCACTATTCGATCGAAAATTAATAAGTTGGACGGCACAGGGCGAGTTTTCACCGATGTAAGCTTGTTGTGTTTCTTTGCAAAGGTACTCTTGACTTTGAAGTTGGATGCAAATCCGGTCCATGTATAACTATTTTTCGTCGCTGAGTGCCAAGAAGGTTTTATACGGAATGTTTAAATGAAATTGGGAATCGTTATGATGGATTGGTATGAGGTACAGGCGGTTAATAATAGAAAATTCTTGATTCAACTAATGGTACTTCTAAAATAAACGTAATGACTGTTTCTTTGGAATAACTTTTGATTTCAATTATCCGTTCAAAATTTAAAATATTTCCTATGGTGACGTCTAAAAGTAATTCACCTAGGCTTAAGTGGTTTTTAAAATTAATCATTTCATTTAATAATAATTCTGTAGGATCAATTATTGAATTATCGAGTGTATTACGTTTGGCAAAGGTTATTCCTGACGGAAGGAAACATTTTTAAAAATATTTTGGTTCTCCTGCAATTCTTTAATATCCTTGTTGTACTGTTCTGTGTCGCTTTGATCTAAATTACCCGTAATGCATTTGATAAGTGAACTTAAAGGATTGAAAATACCAAGTGTTATTCTGGTGGTGGATTTTGTTACTGGATTAATTTGATTTATTTGTTCTTTAATTCTTTTTTCTATAGCTGGAAGAGGAATAAGTGAATTTGCAATTCCTTAATCATAGTGGGCATTAAGATTTTCAGTTAGCTTCTCAGGCTGGCGTTTAAGTAAACGAAATTCTGTGATTATAGGGCTTAAATTAAAAATTTGAATAAGAAACCAATGATTAGACAAAATTTTGGCTGTACCTAGTTTGTAGGGAAGGAGTCCGGGATAGGCATTTAGATCGTGAAAATTTACTTGGGTTGCTCTGTTGAGCACAGTATTGATTAATTTAACTTCGTTAATGTGAACCACTTGTGTTGTTTTCGTTTTTGGGGGTTGTATTTCCAACTAGTTGCGATTCAGCAATTTTATTACAATAAAGGGGCCAGTGAATTTTTAAGGGTGAGTTTATTAGAACGGGATTCATTCTTTTTGTAAACTTGGGAATTGATTTGTACATTCTTAGATATTTTATTTTCATTAATCCGGTCTATCACCGTTTGTTTTTTGATTTTTGATTGCTCCTCTACTTCTTGGTATAGAGCTTTTGAATTATTTTGATGAGTATTCACGTACTCGGTGAATACTTGGGTTGGTAATAAGATTAATAATAAGTTCATTGGATCGCGCGTGTCTGTATTCATGGGTTCAGGATCTTGTGTAATTTTTGGAAGAGATTTAAACTGCTGAGAATTAGGGGTATATTGATAGGGTGGTCTAGAGAACGGAGATCTGTGAAACTGATGAAATTATTGAGACGTTTGGGGTCTTTACAGAAAAGTGGGTCTGGAAAATGTAGTTTGATATTGATATGAAAGCTGATAGAAGGGCTGAGGTCTAAATGCCCAAATTGAGGTATTGAATTAGGCGCTCTGCTCGGTATAAAATTCGCCGAGTTAGCGCGACTTTTAAAATTAATAATTTTCTAAAGACTCTGGAGTTTTTAAGCAAACTACCAGGTGCATGTGGTAATTTAGGCCATTTATAAAAGTTTTTAAACAAAAATTTTCGTAATGAGAAATTTTTACACGGTTAACGTCATTTATTTCATCTGATAAATTTACCTTTGAAATTAAACTGCTACGTGCATCTTGAATACGGAGATAAAAGATTTGAGGAGATTCATTTTTTTCGGGACGCATTGACACTATATCTTGAATAATACAATCAACTGATCGTTGTTCAGAAAATGTGGCAAGAAGCGATTGAATTTGCAGCTCTTCCGATCAATTTTCCTATTACTCTATCAAATATGCCCACATTTATTGGGGTTAACTAGATGAACTCACATTAATGCTGCGATGATATGATATGACCATTTTCATTCTAATTTCTAAATCCAAAAAGAATGGCGATGTTTTCCGTTCTCTGAAGATTTAACTATGGACTTTTGACGATGTAAGTCTTCGTTCCGCACCGGTGAGATCGTTGGATGATGTTCGAATTTCTTGGTCTTTGAGCTTTTGTAATCTTCAAGAAAAGTTCAATCGTCGGTTAGTCGTTAAAACGGACAACGGCACGGACTTTCACAATTTCCAAATTTTCGAAATCACGTACCGAAACTGATTTTGACGATCCTACCGACTGCGCCAGTTAACTCGTAAATCAATCGATTCAAGTTTTAAAAAAGGTCTTTATTTCATGAAGATATAAAGAGAACTAACTTAATTATGCCAACTAACTTTACTTGTCGCTACGATATAAAAACATGTGTTCCGCGATAAGAATCAGCCGCGTTGCACTTCGCAAGGAGTCATTACACGCCAAAGATATAACTTTAAGGAAAATCATTGCACTGGCGGTTTGCTTCTTTTTTCGCATCTGTTCAGTCTAAGGCTATGACTTATATCGGGTGTGTCAAAAAGGACGGAAGGGGATTTAGGTCCGAGTGTCCCATAGACTACGATTTTGGAGAAAAAATGTCCTTTACTTTTTCTTGTCAAAGAGATACACTCAAAGGATGTGCATTACGCTACAGATCACTGACGCGTGACGCTACAGATGATGTGCTCTCGCCGAATTTTTGATGTAATCTTGTACATTATTTTCAAGGACGAACATTTGTTAATTTTGTCGAAATCGACTTCTGGACAATGTTTTCTTTTTTTTCCTCGATAATGATTTGCTTAAATAATGAAGCAAGTTTTTTTTTAATTCAATAACAAATAAAGAATAACTGGTAAAAAAATTAAAGTAAATATGCAAAAATAAACATGCATCACAACGTCTTCTCATATTAGTTGGGATTCTTTGGAACATCTCCCCAATAACTGTACTGACAGTGTGAAAGATTTGTTCCTCTAAATTTTCCATTGTTGGTGGTGGTGTTTGATATACTAGATCTTTAATGTGATCCCAGGATAAGAAATCAACAGGATTGAAGTCGGGTGATCTGGCTGGCCATGTCCAATCCATTTGTTGGGATAATTTTCATTAAAAACGTATTGGTAAATAATGTCAAAAAACCTAATACGGAAAACTCAAAAAGTCGTGTTACTGGTACAGCTAAAGTAAGCGATGGCGGTTTTAAAGCGGCTAATAGAAGGGGCTCGCTTTATGTAGCCAGGGTTGATTCGAGCACAACCGGAAACGATGTTATAGACCATCTTAAAAAAATAAAACCAAATGAAGATTTTACTGCCGCAGAAATAAGTAAACATAGTAGTGGTAATAAAAGCACAAATAAGTCGTTTAAAGTGGGTATGAACTATAGCCTGCTTGAAACCATGACAAATCCTCAAATATGGCCAGAAAACATAATAGTTGAGAGATACAGATTTTTTCGAAAATACTACGAAAAAAACGGCACTTTCTAATAAAAATAAACTAACAATACTAAATATTAATATTCAATCCCTTCAACAAAAAACAGACTTGTTAAACTATGAAATGATGCAACACAATATTGACATAGCCATTGTTACTGAACATTGGTTTAGTGCCAAGAGAATGACAGCCCTAAAGTTCTCTGGGTACAAAGTTAGCAACCATTTTTGTAGATGCCGTTATATTCATGGTGGTGTGCTAATTTTAATAAAGGACAATTTAAGAGCAACTGAAATAACACAAATAACAGAAATATCTGAAGAAAAAAACCCGGAACTAACGGCCATCAGAATAGATTCTAACAAATCTGTAATATTAGCCGCCTACAGATCACCATCTGGAAACTTAAATATTTTTCTAGAGGCACTAAACGATGCTTTAGACATAATTAGTCAATTATATTCATATGACAATATCTATATAGCGGGGATTTTAATGTCGATTTTTTAAAGGACAGTTCCGAAAAAAGAGCTCTTGCAGAATTACTAGAAACATTTGGACTGCAACCCCAATTCAGAGAATCTTCTAGAGTTACAAAAACAACAGCAACTTGTAACGATACTATATTTGGTAAAGAAAATAAATACTACACTTGTACAACCTTGAATTGGTTCATGTCGGATCACCAGAAACAGCTTATGGTTGTTGAGAATAACATTCAAGAACCTAAAAGTAAGAAACAAAGAATAAAAGTTAGGAATATACGAAAAGAGAATATTTACCGTTTCAAGTCCTATCTGTCTGAGCTAGGTTGGAGTTATCTCTTATGTCAAAAACATGCTCCTGCGGCATACGCAGCATTTCACTCTCTATGGATGTCGCTGACATTTATTTCCCTGAAAAAGATAAAACTATTCAATCACAAAGTAACAAATTTAATAAATGCTGGCATTCGCAAGAATTAATGGATATGAAAAAAAAACCTGGAAGCATTACATGTAATCGTTACTTCCCAAAGGGGTAAAGAATACTGGGAAACCTACAACAGCTACAAACAAATTTATTTAAGAAAAATTCAAGAAAAGATCAAAGAAGATAATATGTTTCTAATCAATATTGCATCAAATAAAACAAGAAAAATATGGGAAATCATCAAAGGTAATAACAAAGCGAGAACCAAAGAACACTCAAACTTAAATACCGAAGGTTTGAATACATACTTTGCGACAGTGGCTGAAACAACGATTAAAAACATGAAAAAATGGAGCAGCATCCCCTAGATTTACTTAAAAAACAAAAAGTTAATAGTACTCATTCCATGTTTCTGAACCCTGTAAGTGAAGAAGAAATACGGTAAATCATCATGTCATTAAAGTCAAAAATTACAAGAGACATCTATGATGTTTCGACATATCTAATAAAAACGGTAGTGAACGAGATAGTTCCACCGTTAACTATGCTTATAAATCAGTGTTTTGCCGAAGGGTACTTTCCTAATGAACTAAAGACTGCAAAAATTATCCCTATTCCATAAAAGAACAACGATAACACGTCTTACGATAGTTACCGACCAATATCTATTCTTCCCACTATGTCTAAAGTATTTGAAGTAGTTATCAATAAAAGACTAATGAAATATTTCGAAAAAAATGCTATCTTTGTGATGAACAAAATGGATACAGGAAGGAACGGTCCACAAGTACTGCAGTAGTAGATATAATGAACGCAGTAATATCAGCCTTAGATAACAAAGAAACGGTGGAACTAGTATCGTGTGATTTGAGCAAGGCATTTGATACAGTACCGCATAGTATACTTCTACAGAAATTACATTGGTATGGAATGAGAGGAAATGCTCTACAACTCTTAGAATCATACCTACAAGGACGTCGACAAATAGTACGATGGGGAGATAAAAGTTCTCAAAAGGTTCCTGTAACGTGTGGCGTGCCGCAAGGATCTGTGGTTGGGCCAACCATGTTTATTGTGCATGTAAACGATTTATTAAAAAACGTAAACTGTGACTCAGTATGCCTCTACGCAGACGATACCTCATTCATTATTAAAGCAGCGGGCGAAGAAAAAAGACTATTAAAAAAAAACATTGTCATAAAAGAAGCAGGAAATTGGTTCAATAACAACAGACTGAAGTTAAACGAAAACGAAACACACTCTCTTACGTTTTCAACCACTACATTCAACTCATCCATCAAATTTCTCGGACTACAAATCCAAGACAATTTGAGATGGAATACACATACAAGTGAAATGGCAAACAAACTCGCAACAGCTTTATATAGCATACGAAGAATAAAGACAATAGCAACTCACCAAGCGGTCAAAATGGTATACTACGCCAATTTCCATGCAATAGCCACATATGGTATATTATAATGGGGAGCAAATACTGAGGCTATGAAACGGGTCCTCCTCCTACAAAAAAAAGCTATTAGAATCATGAACAATCTTAGACAAAGAGAAAGTTGCAAGTATCACTTTAAAAAGGAACAAATACTTACCTACGTATGTACTCCATAACATTAAATATGTGCATACTCACCTAGGCCAGTTTAAGAAAAATGATGTCTTTCACAACAAAAACACCCCAAAATGCCAGTCTGCTGAGAGTACCCTATCACCGCCTTACAGTTACTCAATAAAATGTACATTACCGGGGAGCAAAACTTTACAACAAAATCCCCGGTTGATGGAAGAAAACAACTTTAAAGGAATTAAAGAGTAAACCGAAGACATTTTTATTGACCATCGTACCCTATACTGTAGAAGACTTCCTGTGTAGTGAAATTCAATAGAGATTTTAGTTTATTTTTAATTATATTTTAATTTGTGTGTGATTGTAATACATACACTTTGTGTAATATGTGATGTTGCCGTGTAACCAGGGTTGGGCACTATTTGAACTACTTGTAATTGAAATACAGTATTTGAAATACAATTGTATTTTGTAATTTGTATTTCAAATACATGACACAAATGTATTTTGTATTTTGTATTTCAAATACATTTTAACTTGTATTTTTGTATTTTCAATTACTTGAAATACATTTTATCAAACTACGGCGCGCTCATTACAACAGTTTTGCGATCGTGTTAATTCGTGTATGTTCGTATACTTCGAGAAGTAACAGGATAATCTATGGTTGTAACAGAGAACATAGAGAAGCGCCATAGTTTAAATTAAGCATATATCTAATAGTACTATATTGCTAGCTCTTCAGAAATAACATAGAAACGGTGTTCACAGACAGAGAGAGACAGAAGATGTTGTTTTCTGTCTCTCTCTAAGAGTACCGAGGGTCTGTGCGCATGTACACAAAATAGAAGCGAAAGTACGAAATGTCAAAACGCATCCAGTCACGCTATCCACTACAAATCAACCAAGTACGAGTGCATGCGCAGTACTGTTTAGTACCACAGAAAGACAGATAGGTCCGATATATTGCTCTACCGTTATGTTTTCGGAATCTTTTGAGGCCAGTTAGCAATATAGTACTATTAGATATATGAAATTAAGTGACGGTTGAGGACTTCGCAATTTATGTTGGCAGCAGTGTTTGGTTCTAACTAGGAATAAAATTAACTAGAAGAAATGTCACAATATTTTTAACGACGTGTTTTACTTTCGACAAATTGACACTAGATGGACATGGAATGTAACAGGGCCAACTTATAAAGATAGTGAAAGAATTCTGACAGTTAACTTTAAAATTTTTAGGAACGAACTTCTATCAAAATTTTATTTTTGCCACTGTCCTGAACAAAATATATTTTGTATTTTTAAAAGTATTTGAAATACTATTTTGTATTTTGTATTTCAACTACAAGACATAAATGTATTTTGTAATTTGTATTTCAAATACATTAAATTGAAGTATTTTGTATTTTGTATTTCAATTACAGTAGAAAGTGTATTTTGCCCAACCCTGCGTGTAACAGAATTGATGGCGAAAATATATGTTATGTTATGTTATGTTATCAGTAGAGTAGTAATGATGATGCCTACTGAATATTCCATTGCTTGTAAACATAGATTCGTGAGTTCATAATATTCTTTCCAAAAGTTCTTCGTTTCTGTTAAGTACGCATCGTGCAAATTCCATTCCGAAACGGATATATTAATCCTCGTCGCGAATGACTCTGTTGACTGTTCTGAAAGGAATGCCCGAAAGCTTGCTTTTGCTTACTTGGCGGATGCTAATTGTAGGATTATCGACAACGCCATAGCTGATTGCTTCTTCAGTGTCCATCAGTGCGTTTTGTATGTGGTCTTCCTGGCAAGATTCCTTTCTGATTATGAATTGGGGCACAATTTTCTCTCAATCTCTAATCAAAACGTGCGATTGATTTATATTAGCACTGGGATACCTTCTATTAGGATAATTCGCGGCATAATTTCGTGCTGTGGTTGAATTACCTGCCTCCCCAAGAGCTAAGTACACGTTTCAATAATAATTTGCCGTAGAAATCATATTGAAGCCAATTTTCATCAAGTTTGTTCGACATTTCAAATTTTTTTTGACTTTTAAATATTGCCCTGTAAAAAACTACCCTGCTCCACCAGACTTAACACCGAGGAAGAAAAAGATTGCGAACATGTTCGTAGAAAAAAAGTATCAATATCTGTCGTTAACCTCTTTTACAGTTGTTTATAAAATTATTTTTCCACTTTTATTAGGACATTTAGTTATAGGGGTATATTTTGTCTGACTTCCAAAAGCTCCTGAGCGTTTACAAATGATTCAAAGACAATTTTTTTTCTTTCTTTTGTGTTAAACAAATGCTTGAAATTTTGCACCTCTTGGGACTTCGTCATTTTTGACACACCCGATATAACACATAATCCATTAGATTCATGACGGTATATAATTAGTTACATTGAATTTTATCTGTTGACTTAAGACTATTTCCTAACTATAGCTTTCTCTAAATAACAGTCATTTTAAAATATTGTTACGTTGTGCGGGTATTTAAAATCGGCGTGGGTAAACTCAAAAATTTCTCCCATTGTCTGCACTTCACTGACTGCTCCTGATGGTGGTTCCCATTTAAAGAGACACGTGCTCCTTCTAGAAACTGTCACCGTCACCCCTTTTACGCTTATTCTGGAGCATCCATTGCGACTTCCGCTTCCAGGTTTTTCTTTGGCGAACGCCGTCCGGCCGGCGTCACCGACGATGAGTCACCATCAACGCCGCATATACTAGAAATCTCATTGGCGTCCTACCGGGGGGCGTATAGGTTTATTTCGTAACAATATTTTGAAGCTAATTTGACATCCTGAACAAGTCTTATTCACTTTTACGGTAAGTTTAGTTATGCTCTTTAAAAATGGAGCAAAGATAAATTTACTTTCTGCGTTGTGTTGTCCTGATTAAAAAAATAAATTTATTTTGCACTGAGAAAATAAAGCGACGCCACAAAACCCCATTTGAAAAATAAAAACTATTTCAGTAACATAGTCAATCATCCATCATAGTTCACCCTGTATATATGATCATTGTACGACTAGAGTTTTGCGACAAATTTTATTTCTGAAATAAAGAGACATGTTGATGTAGACAAAAAAATAAAAACAAGTTTTGCGACATAATTCATTATTTGATACAATACAGATTACACAGAGAATATAATCAAAATACTGGAAATTAATACAGAAAAAAAAGCAAAGAGTACTTGACAATATTTTATCTTAACGGATCTAATTAAACAAATAACGTGTTTACGTTGTTTTTTTACCTCCAAGGATAAAATCTTTTTCTGCTATGAAATCGTCAAGAAGTCGCTTGATGTCATCAAAACCCTTTTGTTCAGCAATTGCTTGGGGTAGCACGTTCTTCTTGTCAGCTAGTGCGATATTTGCGTCAGAGGCTAAAAGCAGCTTCACAATATTCCTATCGCCATGTTCACATGCCATAAAAATGGGTGTACAGCCTTCGCTACAGGTACTGTTTACTTGAGCATTAGCGTCAATTAACATTTTAGCAATTTTTTCCTTTCCACATTGACACGAAATATGTAAAGCAGTAATTTTTTTCTTGTTAGCCTTGTTGACATCCGCTTTGGAAGCAATTAACAGCTGCAGTAGTTCTTCGTTTCCATTTTTCGTGACTATATGTATTGGTGTGAGACCCTTGTTGTCTGCAACGTTTACGTCCACTGCGGAAGTTAGTAATAATAACTTCACAACATCGACATAATTCCTTTGACACGCTATATGTAAAGGTGTACATCCGTATTTATTACCCTTGTTTAATTGAACTCTTTCAGTTCTTAAAAGTATCTCTACGACCTCCTTATGGCCGTATGTGCAAGCTACGTATAAAGGTGTTCCATATCTAGTATTTACATTAACGTCCGCACCAAAATCCACCAAGATTTGAACGATCTTGTCATACCCGCTTAAACAAGCCGTTTGCAAGGCTGCGGTGATACTTTTCCGGTCTTCGTTAATGCTGATATTGTCATAATGGAGTAACAAATGGACAATTTCGTGATGACCTCCTTTACACGCCAACTGAATTAACTGGAAAACGTTACTTCTTAGCTCAGCACCAGCCTCAATAAGCGCTTCAAGTATCTCAAGACGTCCTTTTTTGCAAGCGATGCTTGCAGCTGACACGTCAAAGATGTCTACGTTGTTGATAATTTGTTTGTACTTTTCGATTTCCAGAAGCTTCTGTAAACAATGAATGCTATCAAATTCTGCACAAAGATGTATCAACGTTAAACTTCTTTTCTCCGTTTTAATCAACGGAATGTCTGCTACTAGATCTAGAATATGCACATAATCAAGTTTTATCCCATAGTATAGCAAACTGCCTAAGTCTTTGAAGTTGGATAAGCTGTTAATGTCTAACTTCTTCTTCGGCGCTATCTGACTTATGGGAAATAGGCACATTGCGGTGTCTGCGTACTGCGCACAATCCATCTGGAACAGCTTGTCTTTCTCTTCGAGGTCACATTTATCTGACAAATAGTTGATAATTTCCTGATAATTGGAATTTTCTTCTTCAACAGAGTCTCCAAGTTTCTCATTTATCTGATAAGTATCAGCTTCTTCCTCTACAGCCGTAGTATTCAATAGAGGATATCTCTGTCCCCAAGTACAAGCCACTTGCAAAGCATTACGTCCTGCACGATCTTTTCTCTTCAAAGATTCCTCATTTTTCTTCAGAACGTCTAAGTTTTTGTATAAAACTGCAACATGAACTTCAGAGTCTTTTGCCATGAGTAAATCAAAAAGGAATCTGATATTGGTGTATCTTTCTTTGAAAAGAATATTTTTTAGATTAGCAACTTTTCCATAGTTCTTGAAAAAGTAACACGCTATAAAATATTCACCATAAGAATTATGTACAAATATGGGTTGCATGTTGTCGGAAACGTCAACAATCAAGCCAAAAGCGTCGCGTTCTTCTTTAATTTTCGTTAAGAATTTGTCACAGTCCACTTGCAAGTTTGATTCGTTTAATAACGCAACAGCAGCTTTCTCGTATTTCTTAATGTAACTTTCTTTGTACGTCAGCAATATTTGTCGCAGAGAATCGTTTGGCTCCTCTATGTTTGCTTTTTCTTTGTAAACATTATTAAACTTTTCGTTCACGAAATGGTGGTACAAGTCTGCTAGAGAAAAGGTATCTGTCAGTAATTTTTGATACTTTTCCGGATCTCGTAAGAACAATTCTGTCAACATATAAATTTGCAATGGAATAGCTAAAGCTTCTTGACAATGTATGATTTCAATATTGTCTCTTATTTTCTTAACACATTCTTCATTGCAAGCATTTTGAAGTCGTTCACGAATATAATGTTCTTGCTGTTTGTCGTCGAACTGTTGAATAGTTCGAGAGAATACATTGAATCTCTTTTCTAATTTGTCTTGGAGATGGCATCTAGAAGTTATCCACTGCAAAACATTTTTCTTTGATAAAGCGTCAATGGCATCTAAAACCTTTTTCAGATTTTCGTCAGATATCTCGTCCAACCCGTCCCAAATATAAGTTATCATGTTCTTCTTTTTGAAAGCTGACATTACAGTTTTATCAAAATTTTTGTATTTTTCTAACATTTTCGTTTCAATATAGTTGTCAAATGTTATACTTTGCTTGTGTCTAAAGAATGCCGAAACGTCTGTCGGGTTGATGATTAAAATCCAGTATCGCGTGGATAATTTATTTTTTAAACTTTTCGTCAAAACAGATTTTCCTATACCGGGATTGGCACAAATTACGTTGATGTTGTTACCTGGTGGTAAGTTGTATATTTCAGATTCACTGATAGACCCATCGGAGCCCAAAAATGGCTCTAGTTCCTCAATGCTGTTCTTGCTTTTGATCCATTCTAAATGTCCTTCATCGGTGATGCGAAAGTGATGGCAATCTTTGATTGCTTTGTTTTTGTGGCAGATTGTGTCAAAATCTTCTTGCGAACATTCTTTGTCAGTGTAAAATACAATTTTGCTATCACTACTAAGCTTCATGTTCGAACTGATATAATTTTCGACTTTGATTAACTCGAAATTTTCCAAATACGTTTGAATTTTTTCTTTCTTGCCATTGCAGCTAATTACTACAACGATTTTTGAGTCATACTTTTGAATTTGCTTTAAAAATTTCACGTCGATGACGGTTGTGGATAAGTTTCTTTCAATGTGTGGATTTGGCAGTTCTTCTGTATCTTCTCCAATTGAAAAGACTTCTGTCTCCAGCATCTGAAGCAATTCGTTTGTGGTAATAGCCGATGTCAATTCTTCATGTTGGTCAAGTAAAGCTTTCAAACTTATTTTTCTTCCCTGTAGATTGCAAGATATTTTTTCAATAAGATTTTCATAATTTTTGGATTCTTTATCAAGATCTGATAAACACCGAAAAACATATCCATCTTTTAACTTCTGTTTAAATTCTGAAGAAACGTCATCGTTTTCCATCACAATGTATTTTCCTTCGGGGTATAGTTTTATCGCTGCTGTGGTGGTTGGATTTTCGGAGATCACTAGTGGACATTTGTTTATTAACCACAACAATAACGATTTATCTGGAAACTTCGAAAAGTTACGTTGGGTGATATTTGGCATTTTTAGATGAAACTTCTGTCTCATTTTATTAAAATTTTCCAAACAGTGTGTGTAATCTTCAGAGTGTTCCCATATTTCGGCCACTTTGTTCGTTTCTTCTGCTGGAAATGCTGTTAAATGAAACTTGTCCATGGCTTGTGTTAAGGGTAAGTATTTGTCTTTAACTTTGATGTTAGACACTGGATTAATATATTGCGACAGCAAACAAGCAGCAATAACTTGGCGGATCCAAAGTTTAGTCAGTTTTTGTTTTTTTACTTCTTTTTTGCTCCATTCACTAACAAACTGAATATATTTTTCGCATGCATCTTGCTCACAGTTGAAAAGTCGGCAAAATTTTTCTGACAGATCATTTCTTATCTGCTTCGTGTTAGCCTGATTTGTGTAGAGCAAAAAATTGTTGAAAAACTCTTCATAGAGTTCGTCTACATCTGATGGTTTTTCTATAA